>BPLR01008937.1:0-23349 GCA_021605095.1 Caerostris extrusa | reverse complement strand
TGAGCCATTGCTATAATGACTGTGTCAATGAAAATTTTCGTTGCATATTAAAACGAATACAAAGTCATGTAGTTGTGAAGGAATTTCTTAATGCTCTTAAAACTTTAAGACCCAAAATCATAAGAATTCAATTGAAAATTGCATGAAAATATTGTAAAAAGTTTAATTAATAATGTAATGCCTTAATAAATGATAGATATGGCGTGTGGTCTAGTAATATGCTGGAGTTAAACCAAAAGCTGACAGCTTAAATACTGTTTTGCCTTACGATTTATCCCCTTTAATAAATTTTGCCTCTGATTGGCAAAATTGCTATTTAATAATAATCCTTTGATTAAATATTTCAAAATTATCGCTTGCTATTATTTATGAAAATGTGTTTAATGTTGACTTAGTGTTATAAAATCATAATGGTCTCTGGAAAGTCCCATTTATTGCCGCTCCCATCCCCTCAAGCGATAAAATAAGATGCCATCAGATGACAGAGTAGATATGATTTTTTATTTTATTGCTAATTAGCTACTAAAAATTGACAGTAGTTTCAGTATTTTACTTTTTATAAGTGTTAAATAAAATACCATATCATATCAGGAGGTCAGTTCAAGGCCATCGATACAAGATATATACAAGATATGATGATTTTTATTTTATTGCTACTCTTCTGTTAATACAAGTTATAGTTTTATTTTATTTTATATTGGATGTAGAAAAACATATCATACCACTAATTACTTCAATAAAAGAACAGTTAATAAACTAATAAAGAAAAATATAAAATGTTTTGAATTTAGTAAGAACTAAAGTCACTATGAAACAAAATAGTTATTTATCTTTAACTAACATAGAAAAAGCACAGAGTGATCGATTACTATGACAACATATGTTAACGCCTATATCGGATACTCTTCTATAAAAACAAAATAAAAAAAAGGATATCCTCTCTGGGCTGTGATACACGTATTTACTACAGTGTTATATTTTCTAAAAAAAGATCTCTATCTCTACCATTATCAAAACCCATACATACTAGAATTATAATTTATTGCGTCAAAAGGTGTGGAGAAAAAAAATCTCTCCTATTCACCACCCATAACTGGTACGCTATGGTAAGGTGTTCAATCATTATAACTTGATAGATGATTCCTGGTTACCCGACCTCCACGACGAAGAAAACACAGACCCAAAGCTCTTACTTTTCTTGTAGGAGGGTGCCTTTTTCCCTTGTTGCGGCGTGTAATAAAATGACTGGGTGTGGAATGTAAGATGGATGGACAAAAAAGCCAACTTTCTATTTGTTCTTTTTTTTTTTGTGTGGTATGGTGGATTTTTGTAAGGATGCGTGACGTTTCATTTGTATTGCAGTTTTGTAAAAGTAACGTAGGACATTTATCAATAAGGATATTTATTTGACAAAAAAGTACATTTCATATTAAAAGGAAAAATGCTGCATGTTAAAGTGATTTATCAAGTAATATTTACTAGACGTATATTATTTTATAATGCTGCGAGTAAAAGAATAATTCAAAATTTTTTTTTCATGATATTTTCATTGGTTTACTGTTCTTCAATGTTTAATAGTTCAATTAATTATATATAAGTATTTTTTCATTCTTGTTAATGAATGATATATTATTATATTTGACATAAATAATTCTAATGAAATCTAAAAATTATTTATTTATAAATCACATTCCTCAAAATAAAATAAGATATCAATTTTTTATCATTTAACTTAATTGCCATTAAAAATTGTAACTTCATTTTACTTTATGTTAAAGGTAGAAAAATATCATAGATATCACTAAGTACCTTAATAAAAGAAAACATAGTTAATAAACTATTAAAGAAAATATAAAACTTTTTGAATTTAGTAGGCTAAACTCATTACAAAACAAATAGTTTTCTTTTTTAACATAATTAGAAAGCATTTTAGTGATCGATTACTATGACAACATATGTTAACGCCTCTATCGGATACTCTTCTATAAAACAAAATAAAAAAAAAAAGGATATCCTCTGCATGTGATACACGATTTACTGTGTTATGTTTTCCTAAAAAAGATCTCTCTACCATTATCAAAACCCATACATACTAAATTTATAATTTATTGCGTCCAAAAGGTGTGGAGAAAAATCTCCTATTCACCACCCATAACTGGTACCTTTATGGTAAAAAGGTGTTCAATCATTATAACTTGATAGATGATTCCCCGATTACCCGGACCTCCACGACGAAGAAAACACACCCAAAGCTCTGCTTTTCTTGGCAAAGTGCCCTTTTTTTTTCCATAGCGGCGTGTAATAAAATGACTGGGTGTGGAATGTAAGATGGATGGACAAAAAAGCCAACTTTCTATTTGTTCTTTTTGTGTGGTGTGGTGGATTTTTGTGTAAAGATGCGTGGCGTTTCATTTATGTATTGCAGTTTTGTAAAAGTAACGTAGGACATTTATCAAATAAAGGATATTTATTTGTCAAAAAAGTACATTTCATATTAAAAGGAAAAAATGCTGCATGTTAAAGTGATTTATCAAGTAATATTTACTAGACGCATATTATTTTACTAATGCTATGAGTAAAAAGATAATTCAAAATTTTTTCATGATATTTTTCATTTAGTTTTTACTGTTCTTCCAATGTTTAATAATTCAATTAATTATATATAAGTATTTTTCATTCTTGTTAATGAATGATATATTATTATATATTTGACGTATAAATAATTCTAATGAAATCTAAAAATTATTTATAAATCACATTCACTCATAATAAAATAAAATATCAATTTTTTATATCATTTGCTAACTTGCCATTAAAAATTGTAGCTTCATTTTACTTTTATGTTAAAAGGTCGAAAAATATCATATGATATCACAAAGTACCTTAATAAAAGAACATAGTTAATAAACTATTAAAGAAAATATAAAACTTTTTGAATTTAGTAAGAGCTAAACTCATTACAAAACAAATAGTTTTCTTTAACTAACATAGAAAAGTACAGACTGAACAATTACTATGACAACATATATTAACACCTATATCAGATTCTCTTTCTATAAAACAAGATAAAAAAGGATATCCTCAGCATGTTATACACGATTTACTACAGTGTTATAGTTTTTTCTAAAAGATCTCTATCACTACCATTATCAAAACCCATACATACTAGAATTATAATTTGTGCGTCCAAAAGGTGTGGAGAAAATCTCCATTCACCACCCATAGCTGGTACGCTATGGCAAAAGGTGTTCAATCATTATATCTTGATAGATGATTCCTGGTTACTCGACCACCACGACGAAGAAACACACACCCAAAGCTCTACTTTTTCTTGTAGGGAGCCTTTTTTTTTCCCTTGGTGCGGCGTGTAATAAAATGACTGGGTTGTGGAATGTAAGATGAATGGATAAAAAGCCAACTTTTCTATTTGTTCTTTTTTGTGTGGTATGGTGGATTTTTTTGGTAGGATGTGACGTTTCATTTGTATTGCAGTTTTGTAAAAGTAACGTAGGACATTTATCAATAAAGTATTTTTTGTCAAAAAAGTACATTTGATATCTGAAAAAGGAAAAAAATGTTTGCATGTTAAAATGATGTATAAAGTAATATTTACTCGATTTATATTATTTTATAATATTATAAAAAAGAAGATAATTTGGTATATTTCAATAATGTTTTTATGGTATTTTTATTTAATGTTATTTAAACATTTGAATAATTCAATTAATTTATCAAAGTATTTCTGCATTCTTATTAATAATTTTTATATATTTTTAAATATCTAATTAAATATAAATCATTTATAAATCCCATTCATGACAAAAATAAGATATGAATATTTTTTTTTATTTCGTTGCTAATTTACTATTAAAAATTGTAGCTTCATTTTACTTTATGCTAAAGTAGAAAAATATCATGATATCACTAAGTATCTTAATAAAAGAACGTAGTTAATAAAATTAATACAGAAAATATAAAAATGTTTAATGTTTAAATTTTAAATATAAGTTAAATCTTTAATTTAGTTTGTTCATTAAAGTCATTACAAAATATAATAGTTTACTTTAACTAACATAGAAAAATATAGAGTGATCAATCACTATGGCAACATTTGTTAACGCCTATATCAGATTCTCTTCTATAAAACACAATAAAAAAAGGATATCCTCTGCATGTTATACACGATTTACTACAGTGTTATAGTTTTTCTAAAAGATCTCTATCACTACCATTATCAAAACCCATACATACTAGAGAATTATAATTTATTGCGTCCAAAAGTGTGGAGAAAAAAATCTCCATTCACCACCCCTAGCTGGTACGTTATGGTAAAAGGTGTTCAATCATTATAACTTGATAGATGATTCCTGGTTACTCGGACCACCACGACGAAGAAAACACACCTAAAGCTCTACTTTTCTTATAGGGTGCCTTTTTTTTTTTCCTTGGTGTGGCGTGTAATAAAATGACGGTGTGTGGAATCTAAGATGAATGGACAAAAAAGCCAACTTTCTTTTATTCTTCTTTGTGTGGTAGGTTGGATTTTTGTGTAAGGATCTGTGACGTTTCATTTGTATTGCAGTTTTTGTAAAAGTAGCGTAGGGACATTTATCATTAAAGGATATTTTTGTCAAAAATGTAGATTTGATTCTGAAAAGGAAAATGTGTTAAAATGATTTATCAAGTAATATTTACTCGATTTATATATTTTTTTTATATTATGGGTAAAATAAAATAATTTGGAAATATTTCAAAAACTTTTTCATGGAATTTTTATTTAGTTCCCTACTATTCTTCAAAGATTTTAATAACTCAATTGATCATATCCAAATATTTTGTCATTCTTGTTAACGAAAGATAAATGATTATACATTTGACGTATAAATAATTCTAATAAAATCTAAAAAATTTTAGAAAGAATCAAATAACTATAATAAGAGATAAATGTGTGTCCAATGTGTATCCATTTCTGTTCTTCAAATATTCTAATAATTCAATTAATAATATCTAAATATTTTTTTCATTTTTGTTAATGAAAGACAAATTAGTATACATTAAATGTACAAAATAATTCTAATAAAATCTAAAATTATTTAAGAAAGAATCAAATATTTGTGATGATTGTGTGTCCGTTTGAATCCGACTGATCGCGAAAGATCAGTTCATATTTGAAAAGAAATTGAATCTGACTTAAAGCATACTGCCAGATATACAAATCTTATAATAATAAAATTTTATATTAAATTATACAAATAATATAATAACAATGTGAATAGATAATTAATAATAACTTACTACGTATAACATTTATTACTCGGCAAATCTATTTTTGATTATTATTCTTAAGAAACGATTTTAGTTTTGAAAAATTATTTGTTTTCCTACTACTACTTTTTTTGTGGATCATTCGATTTTGTGTCTTACTTGCTTATTCCACAGTCGATATGATATTGTACATTATTATAAATTTCCATTATACTTTCGCTATGAATTGATTGCATAATAATAAAGTTAAATATCGTAACATGAATTGCATTGTAAATAATTTTATAGTTCATTTTACGGTATAAATGGATTGCAGTCAATAAAGAAAAAAAAAAGAATTTCTTTTTTTTAACATCCATCATCCATCCACCCACTCATTTTTCAGTTCTAGTTTTACCATTCAATAGCAATTTATTAACAATAATAAACTGCATGTGACCTTCCAATATTCTGATGAAAAAAAAAACATCAACTTTTTTTTCCTATAGATTTTGCATTTATACTGTAGCTCCAATATCGACAACTATCGACAAAATTACAAGGTCATATTAAACTGGAATATTCGTTTTTGTCAAGGAGAATATGAAATTCATTTTTAAAAACTTAAAAATATTGTTATGTATAATAAAACCAAATTTAAAGTAATCCAACTTAACATAAGCAAATAAAATTCATACAGAAAAATACCCCACTTTTTAGATTTAAAAACAATCTCTTTATTTACGATAACATAAACATAACGATAACGATAACATAAACGACGACGGTTTTATAAATAAACAATTGTTGAGGTTGAACAATTGATGATAATCTGAATGATTTATTTTTATTCACCAATATCGACAAGTATTGACAAATTCACAAGGTCGTATTAAACTGGAATGCTCGTTTTTTACCATGGCGAATATCAAATTCAATTTTAAAAACTTAAAACTTTGTTACGCATATTAAAATCAAATTTAAACTAACCCAATTTGACATAGGCAAATCAGAATTTAAAAAACCCACTTTTAGAATTAAAAACAATAATATCTTCGTTTTCAAACGACACCATAAACAAACGACTACGGTTTGATAAATAAACAATTGATGAGGTTATAAACAATCTGAATGATTTCTTTTTATTCACCAATATCAACAAGTATTGACAAATTCACAAGGTCGTATAAAAAAACTGGAATGCACGTTTTCCCCATGGCGAATATCAAATTGATTTTTAAAAATTTAAAAGCATTTAGGTTTTAAAAATCAATTTGACACATATAGTACACATATTAAAACTATTGTACACATATTATAATTTGTGTAATTATTACAAATATTAAAACCATATTTAAACTAATCCAATTTAATATAGGCAAATAAAATTCAATCAAGATAAAACAGACTTTTAGAGTTAAAAAACAATTCCTTCATTTCAAACGACAACATAAACAAACGACTAGGTTTTATAAATAAACGATTGATGAGGTTTATAAACAATCTGAATGATTTCTTTTTATCATAGCAATATATATAAAATAGTGGCATGCCATTCGAAAACTTTATATTTTTATATTTGATATGAAATTAAATCTTTTTTTGTGTATATATTAATTTTAAACTTTAAGAACATTAAATATTTCACTATTCCATTTTTTACTGAAATATTCAATCTTTTATTTTTTTTAAATATAGCTAGCTATTTTTGATAAAATTAGATATAAGAATTTTAATGAAATATTCTAGAAAACTAAAAAGTAAATAGAGATAAAAAATTAAATTTTAAGGAATTAATTTACTTTTTGATTATTTTACTTTTTTATTGGAAATGTGTAAAATAGTGGCATGCTGTATGAAAACTTACTAATCTGCTAGTATTTCAATATTTTTGTGTATATTTTATTTTCAAAATTTTAAGAACATTAAATTTTACTATTTTATTTTTTACTGAAATATTCAAATATTTTATTTTTTACAAATATTCAAATATTTTATTTTTAAATATAGCTATTCTTGATAAAATTAGAAATATTTTATATAAGAAACTGATTAATGAAATATTCTAGAAAACTAAAAAGAGTGATAAAAATTGTGCATATTTTATTTTTAAAGCTTTTAAGAACATTAAATATTTTACTATTTTATTTTTTACTGAAATATTCAATCTTTTATTTTTAAATATAGCTATTCTTGATAAAATTAGATATATTGAGTATAAAGAATTGATTAATGAAATATTCTATAAAACTAAAAAATTTAAAAAAAATGGTGGAAACAGTGATAAAAATTAAATTTTAAGTGTTAAATTCAAATGATGCCCAATGGCACCAAATTTTTTTTTACACAGTTATTATTGGCACCATAAAAATCACAAAATCCAGACTCCAAACATTTTTCCAGCAACACGTCTGTGTAATTATTCTTTTAAAGTACGCACCCAATAGTCTGAAAGTGATAAAAATAATTGCCATGCAGCCTCTTAGAGGTCTTCGAAGCCCCAGAGACTCATTACTGAAACGACGATCTCTAATCATATTGTGCTAATAACTTTAATTAAATAAACCACTTTTCAGCAGAAACTACAAACGTTCCGCTCATTTTTCTATCCTCTTTTAGATTGCGGAACGAATATTATACTCAAGGAGTTATAAAACAGTCATTTTTTTCATAGCTTTATGGTATTTCTTTCGGTGAATGATAGAGTAGACTCATTATAGTTCTCTTTCATCTTTCGCTTTGATATGTAGCGCCATCTATTGATCGATTGGGGAGGTGTTTAAAATATTGGAACGGAGTCGTTTATTGTACTTTCATGTCGTTTTATTGCAAAGAAATTTTTTATATTTTTCTTATAGATCAAGGGATTTATAAATTAAAATATTACTTAATTTTATCGCTTAAAATAATGTAATAAATTTATAGTATTTTTAAATTTTAAATGATAAAAATTACCAATAATTTAGAGATATTAATACTTAGAATCATAAACATTTCAGAATTTTTTTTTTTTAAAATTAACTATCTTTTAGAAAAGAAAATATTTTTTGTTATTTTTAGACACTTTTTCTATAAAAAAAACAGGTAATAAATTCAAAACAATCAAAAATATGGAATTAAGAAGAAAATCAAATTATATTATTAACTAGACACTAACAGGGAGAATGACATATTTATTCAATTCAACTTATATCGAAATGAATGTATCATAAAAAGTTTCAAACTTTTATCTTGACTTAAATGCCTATGATTCGTTGAAATATATTGCGAACAATTTCAAAAATTTTAATTTCTTTACATTTGATAGAAACAAAATTATTAATTTCAGATGATTTTTAAAATGGTGTAGAACTGACATTTTTTTTTTTTTTTTTTTTTTTAATTTTGGAGTTCTTACTTTTTAAATTACAGAAGGAATTTTGATACTAACGGATTTTTTTAAAAGTTTTTCTTGACATGCAAACAGCGATCTAATGTGTAAACGTCTAGGAAGGGTAACTTGGTAAAATATTTTGGTATTTTTCACACATGATAAGCAAGTAGTTTATGATTATATGTCAAGGTTGTCTATAATGTAAATGTATTCCACGCTTCTACCTCATGTGACAAGCAAAAGCCAATGTCTAGGCAGGGTTGTCTGGTGGATGTTTTCTGGACTTTTCCCTCTTATGACATACAAACATGGGTGAGTAAGTGTCCAATCAAAGTTGTCCTATAAGTGTTTTCCGTGTTTTTCATTAAATCTGGAACTTGAATAAGCTGTACTGGTAGATTTCGAGACAAGAGATGGTAGGGTTGTCAGCCCTACATCCAAAGCTCTACAGTCATATTAAACAGGGACCTACGGTTTAAAGTGGATTCCAAACCACTCTAAACATCTATGGCACCGCCGGATATCAAAAATCTCTGTCACCGAACTTTTAGCAAACTGAAATACCTAAAAAGATTTCTAGTGTAATATATAATTACATTAGTAAAAATTCAAAAATTTAATATATATATTTATATATTTGAAGAACTACATTAGAAACAAACTCAAATTTTATAAGCACAATATAAATTAGCATATTGTTTTATCTATGGTTGACATGAATGTCCTTCGCATTTAAGTATGCATGAAACTTTTTAATCATCAAAGATTAGTAAAGAATTATTAAAAAGATTTAATAGATAAAAGATATACTATATTTTAAAAATATACATATACTTTTTGTCTGTTGACGCATTGACTTTTAAATGCTATTTGAAAAGTTAATGAGAAAAAGTATAGTTATATATTTAAAATAATATATTTATGAACATTTACTTCATATTTTTATTAAAAAAGTTACTAAGTTTGAAATCTTAATCGGTATAATACAATCTTTAAGAATTATGTTAGCTATTAATTTTTATTTCATTTTTTTTTTCGTTAGAATTTTCAGAATTGTTACAAAAACCCATAAAATAAATTTATATCATTTATAGAAAAAAAAATTTCCGATCATTATTTACTAAGTCATTAAGATTTACTGCTACTACAAATCTTACTCAACCTGATTGTGGGTCAAGTAGTTTATTAAATATTTCTCAGTTTTTTATAATAAAATTTAGTACAAGAAGAAAAAAGGTCCAAACTTAGACATAGTATCCGAAAAGAAAAAAAAAAAAACTGCTATAAATAATTTATTATGGTATCATTATTCTTTTTATAACAAATTTTATTTTTAAAAAATAATACATAAATATTAATTTTCTTCACTTTTAAAAAAAAAAAAAACATCCCTTGAGAAAAAAATATATGTCAAAAGTTTCTTTATAAGGATTAAATTTTGATAGTTTTAAAAATGCACACCGTATTAAAAAAAAAAAATAAAAAAAAAAAAAAAAAAAATTTTTTTTTTTTTTTTTTTTTTTTTTTTTTTTTTTTAAGAGTAAGGAAAACTTTTAATGAAAACCTTAGCCACTGCTTTAGGCTAGAGAACTCATTAATAATTTTTGAAGCACTAAAAAACAAATCCAAACTTACTCAAAATTACTTTTTGTCCTTCCTTTTTAACATACAAAGCACCGATAGATTTTTACACCTTACCATTTCCCCCAATTAAATAAACAATTTTTAGCACCTGGAGGGTTTAAGTTTGAAACCAGAAAGATAATACTAATTGTCATTTCTCAGTCAAGGAGCAGTTGCAACTTTTTTTTTTTTTTTTTTTACTCCCCCAAAGTATACTGCGTAATCAATCATTTCAATTTGGAAAGAAAAAAAAAAAATCGTTGTTTTTTCTGCCATTTTTAAAGGCTTCCCTGACTGTTTACTGTCTGTTAAAAAAATTTTTTTTCGTTCTTCCTTTGATGTGAATGAAAGGAAATTAAAGCTTTCTAAAATTGGATTTTTTTTTTTTTTTTTTTAGTCTTTTTGCTTTCATTACATTTTGAAAGAAATGCTTACTTTAAATTGAAAATTAAGAAATTAGTTTTTCTTACTTTTCAAGGCGTGCAAGTTTTGAAACGAATGAGCAGGTTTTCTATTACATCTAATTTTTGGCTTTTAGATATTAATGCTTTTACATATAATTTTTCTCTAATATTTTTTCTATTACATCTAAGTTTTGACTATAATAAATGATAAAAGTCATTAATTTATTTGTGTATGGATGATATTTATAAATTTTTAAGAAATTATATTACTTATTAGCCTTCAAGAGAAAAAAAAAAAAAAAATTTTTTTTAAATTTTTCTAGGGTAAAGAAGGTCCCTTCAATTTTTTTAAACATATTATGATGTATTGACAAATACTCTTACTAAATCTTGATTATAGAATTTATTTTCGTTGAAGTATAAAAGAAATTTAAAATTATTAAGTTAAAATAAATAATTTATAAAAGTTGAAGTTAAAATGAATAACTTAAATAAAAAAAGGGCTTTAAGTTAAAAACAAACGTAAATGTTTGATAGAATTTGTTTAACAATATTTCTGCGAAAAATAAATTTTTCATTTTTTTTACAAACAATATTTCAAGTTTTTAATTTTTTTATAACTACTGAATATTATTAACAATAATCTTGTTTAGGCAAATGAATGGATTAAAAACAATTATCGGTTCAGGAGTCACTATTTAACAAACAAGTAAACAGGTTTCAATGTAGTTCAAAATGTAGGAATGAATATTTAATGCATCCATGTAATGATAGGTCTTCTACGATATATTACATATATTTTGATTCATTCACATTTATAACTTACAAATTATTTACTGATATTTAAAATTAGCCGTTTTAAAGCTTTTTATCTTCTTTCACATTGTTAAATATGCCACCATCTGCAGCGTTTCCCTTTTACATCTCATCTTTAGCTTCAGGTTAGTGTTCTTCTTCTAAGGAGTGAAACATCATACAAATAAAGAAATATTAATCTTGGATTCCACATACTTTACCCACCAGCGTGTCTAGAGCTAGTGTGAACTTGCTACGAAATTCAAAAGAAGAAAAATTGTAAACGGCCATCTCTGTTAAAACATCTAACAAATCAATTGTTGACATTCGAGAATATGTACTTATCTGCTTCACATTATTTTCTGAGAAACAAAATGTTGTAAATGAAACTAAATTTGTATTAATTTCATTCTTTTTGGTTATCTTTAATCTTTAGTTAATCTTTTTGTTTACCTTTTTTCTTTAATTTACTCCATAAAATTCATTTTTTTGTTTACTTTTGCACCTTTTAAATAAATTTTAATATTCTATACTCCTTTTGCTGTTATTCATTTTCATATGTATGATACTATTGCAATATATCTCAGTATTATATTTTTCGACTATTTCTATTTTTTAAAAAAATTAATAATTTAATTTTCCGTAATGTTATAAGTATTTCATCTAATTTACATTTAAATACTACCACATTAAGTTAAATTATACTTCTTATATTTAAAAAGATTACAATTATCTTCTAATAAAGACTAACCACAGCAAATTAATCACCATAAACATTACCCGCTGACTTAATACCTTTCACTCGCACATCCTACTCAAATTAATATACTTATATATTAATAAATTACACTACTTATATATAAAAAGATTACAATTATCTTCTAATAGAGACTAACCCTATCAAATTAATCACCATAAACATCACCCACTGAATTAATACCTTTCACTCAAGCATTCTACTTGATCTGCTACGAATGCCTGTTAATCTGACATAAACACTTTCTGAGAAACCAAACGAAAAGTTTCGAATTTCATTACAAGACGACAGAAACTTCTTCGAACGTCACGTCCATCCCCATTTTCGTCACAACCCCAACTTCAAAGCTTCGCCCCGTCATCATCACATTTACTTCTCTCCTTGCATCCAAGCTGCGTGAACAAATCATTGTATTTAATTAAGAAGCGTTGCCACCTAGGGAAGCGCGATAAGGGCATTAAATTGAAATGAGGAACTTTGGACCAGAAATGACACAGTGCAATAATTAACTGGGGGAGCGGGATCCTAAATGAACGCTGATGAAGTAATGAAGTTACCATTTGGGCCTTCAACCTATTTAATGTCGAATAATCTGGTAATGGTAACCGCAGGATAGGTGAAAAATTTCCATTTTTTTTTTCTTTTTAAGAGAGTCTTGTTTTTTCTGGAGGTTGACAGTAAATTTAATTTATCCTTGTTTGTATTTTTATTATTTTAGTTAACTATTTTTTTGGCATTTGTGGAGATTCCATAATCAAAGGGTTCTAGCTTCGTGAATCGAGAAACTGAATTAAATGGATTTATCATAATCGTTATTAGTTGAGTTGCTTTGTCAAAATTTCGGTCTAGATTATCAATTTTCAAATTTCTGATGATTCGTTAGGTTTGGTTTAGTTTGTCGCTCTACTGTCATTTTAGTCTAATTAGACAAGGACCTACAATTTAACGTGGATTCCGAACCACTAGCAAAGATCCATGCCGCAGTCAAGATCAAATTTCTGATGAAGAATTGTATTCTGATGAAGAATAACCTATTTAAGTTAGTTATTTTATGAATAAAGTTAAATTTGTATTAATTTCATCCATAAAAATTTATTTGTATTAATTTCATCCATAAAATTTAATCTTTTGTTACTTTTTGCATTATTTAAAAATATTAACACTCTATACGTCTTTTGTAATTATTCATTTACAGTATATGCTACTATTGCAATATATCTCAGTATTATTATATATTTCAAATGTTTCTATTTTTAAATAAATGAATAATTTAATTTTTCGTAATGTTTTAAGTATTTTATGTAATTTACATGTAAATACAATCATATTAAATTGAATTATACTACTTGTACTTAAAAAGGTTAACAATTATCTTCTAATTAACCCTATCAAATTAATCACTATAAACATTACCCACTGACTAAATACCTATCACTCAGGCATCCTACTTGACCTGTTACGAATGCCTGTTAATCTGACATAAACACTTTCTGAGAAACCAAACGAAAAGTTTCGAATTTCATTACAGGACGACAGAAACTTCTTCGAACGTCACGTCCATCCACATTTTCGTCACAACCCCAACTTCAAAGCTCAACCCCGTCATCATCACATTTGCTTCTCCCCTTGCCTCCAAGCTGCGTGAACAAATCGTTGTATTTAATTAAGAAGCGTCGCCACCCAGGGAAGCTCAATGTGATGCGAGGGCATTAAATTGAAATGAGGAACTTTGGGCCAGAATTGACACAGTGCAATAATTAACCGGGGGGAGCGGGATCCTAAATGAACGCTGATGAAGTAATGAAGTTACCATTTGGTTCGCCGATCTATTTAATGTCGAAAAATTTGGTAATGGTAACCGCAGGATAGGTGAAAATTTTCCCATTTTTTTTTTCTTTTTAAGAGAGTCTTGTTTTTCTGGTGGATGACAATTAATTTAATTTAACCTTGTGATTATTATTTTTTTTTTTTTAGGGACTTTTTTTTTGCATTTGTGGCATTTTCATAATCAAAGGGTTCTTGCTTCATGAATCGTGAAACATAATTGAATTAAATGGTTTAATTATAATCATTACTGGATGAGTTGCTTTGTCAAAAATTCGGTTGAGATTTTGAATCTTCAAATTTTGTATGATTTGGACTGATTTGGTTTAGTTTGTCGCTTTACGGTTATTTTGTGCACACTTTAGGCTAATTAAATCGAGACCTACAATTTAATGTGGATTCTGAACCACTAATCATGCCACAGCCAGGACCAAATTTTCTGATGAAGAGTTATAATCGTTAACAATAACCTATTTAAATTAGTGATTTTATGAATAAAATTAAATTTCTATTAATTTCATCCATAAAATTTAGTCTTTTGTTAATTGTGCATTATTTAAATGAATTTTAATAGTTTGCTCACCTTATGTTGTTTTTCTTCTTCAGTATATTGCAATATGCCTCAATACTCTTTCCGCGGCCTGTTGGGCAATTGGTTAGTGGTCTGGACTTTGGTACCACAGGCACCAGGTTCGAATCCTCGAGGGTGGCATGGATGTTTTTTAGTGGTTTGGAAACCATGTTAAACTGTAGGTCCCAGTCTAATTACCCTAAAGTGTGCACAAAACGACCGTAGAGCAATAAACCAAACCAGTACTATTGCTGTCGATTGTTTCTATTGAAAAAAATGAATAATTAAATTTGTCGTAATGTTCTAAGTATTTTATCTAATTTACATTTAACTACTACCATATTAAATTAAATCATACTACTCATATTTAAAAAGATTACAATTATCTTCTAATACAGACTGACCCTATCAAATTAATCACCATAAACATCTTTCACTGACTTAATACCTTTCACTCACGCATCCTATTTGACCTGCTACGAATGAATGTTAATCTGACTTAAACAATTTCTGAGAAACCAAACGAAAAGTTTCCGAATTTCATTACAGGACGACAGAAACTTCTTCGAACGTCACGTCCATCCCCATTCTCGTCACAACCCCCAACTTCAAAGCCCTGCCCCGTCATCATCACACTTACTTCTCTCCTTGCATCCAAGCTGCGTGAACAAATCGTTGTATTTAATTAAGAAGCGTTGCCACCTAGGGAAGCGCGATAAAGGCATTAAATTCAAATGAGGAACTTTGGACCAGAAATGACACAGTGCAATAATTAACTGGGGGAACGGGATCCTGAACTAACGCTGATGAAGTAATGAAGTTACCATTTGGGCCGCCGACCTATTTAAAGTCGAATAATTTGGTAATGGTGACCGCAGGATAGGTGAAAATTTTCCCAATTTTTCTTTTCTTTTTTAAGAGAATCTTGTTTTTTCTGGTGGATGACAGTGAATTCAATTTGTCCTTTTGTGATTATTATTATTTTTATTTTAGTAATTTTTTTGGCATAAGTGGCGATTCCATAATCAAAGGGTTCTAGCTTCCTGAATCGTGAAACTTAATTGAATTATGTGGATTTATCATAATCATTACTGGTTGAGTTGCTTTGTCAAGAATTCGGTCGAGATTTCAAATTTCTGAGGAAGCCTTATAATCGTTAATGATAATTTATTGATTTTATGAATAAAATTAAATTTTATATTAATTTCATTCATAAAATGTAATCTTTTGTTAACTTTTTTTCATTATTTAAATAAATTTTAGTATATTATACGTCTTTGTTATTCATTTTCATTATATTGCAATATACTTCAGTACTATTGGTGCAGCCTGATGGCCCATAGGCTAGTGCTGTGGCTTTGATACCACAGGCTTCAGAATCGAATCCTGAGAGTGGCATGGGTGTTTTTTATTGGTTTGGAAACCGCGGTAAGCTGTAGGTTTCGATCTAATTAGTCTAAAGTGGTCATGAAATTACCATAGAGGAACAAGCCAAACCAGTATTAGCGCTGTCGACTGTTTCTAATAAAAAAAATGAATACTTTAATTTTTCTTAATGTTTTAAGTATTTTAACTAATTTACATTTAACTACTACTATATTAAATTAAATCATACTACTTATATTTAAAATGATTAACAAGTATCTTCTCATAGAGACTAACCCTATCAAATTAATCACCATAAACATCTTTCACTGACTTAATACCTTTCACTCACGCATCCTATTTGACCTGCTAGGAATGAATGTTAATCTGACTTAAACAATTTCTGAGAAACCAAACGAAAAGTTTCCGAATTTCATTACAAGACAGGAACTTCTTCGAACGTCACGTCCATCCCCATTTTCGTCACAACCCTCAACTTCAAAGCTTCACCCCGTCATCATCACATTTACATCTCTCCTTGCCGCCAAGCTGCGTGAACAAATTGTTGTATTTAATTAAGAAGCGTTGCCACCCAGGGAAGCGCAATGTAATGTAAGGGCATTAAATTGAAATGAGGAACTTTGGACCAGAAATAACACAGTGCAATATTAACCGGGGGAGCGGGATCCTAAATGAACGCTGATGAAGTAAATGAAGTTACCATTTTGGCCTTCGACCTATTTAATGTCGAATAATTTGGTAATGGTGACCGTAGGATAGGTGAAATTTTTCATTTTTTTTTCTTTTTTAAGAGAGTCTTGTTTTTCAGGTTGACAGTGAATTTAATTTATCCTTGTTTCTATTTTTATTATTTTAGCTAATTATCTTTTTGGCATTTGTGGAGATTCCATAATCAAAGGGTTCTAGCTTCGTGAATCGAGAAACTGAATTAAATGGATTTATCATAATCGTTACTAGTTGAGTTGCTTTGTCAAATTTCGGTCTTCGATTCGTTAGGTTTGGTTCAGTTTATTGCTCTACTGTCATTTTAGTCTAATTAGACAAGGACCTACAATTTAACGTGGATTCCGAACCACTAGCAAAGATTCATGCCACAGCCAAGATCAAATTTCTGATGAAGAATAACCTATTTAAGTTAGTTATTTTATGAATAAAATTAAATTTTGTATTAATTTCATCCATAAAATTTAATTTGTATTAATTTCATCCATAAAAATTTAATTGTATTAATTTCATCCATAAAATGTAATATTTTGTTACTTTTGCATTATTTAAAAATATTAACACTCTATACGTCTTTTGTAATTATTCATTTACAGTATATGCTACTATTGCAATATACCTCAGTATTATTATATATTTCAAATGTTTCTATTTTTAAATAAATGAATAATTTAATTTTTCGTAATGTTTTAAGTATTTTATCTAATTTACATTTAAATACAATCATATTAAATTAAATTATACTACTTATTCTTAAAAATGTTAACAATTATCTTCTAATTAACCCTATCAAATTAATCCCCTTAAACATTACCCACTGACTTAATACCTTTCACTCGCACACCCTACTTGACCTGTTACGAATGCCTGTTAATCTGACATAAACACTTTCTGAGAAACCAAACGAAAAAGTTTCCGAATTTCATTACAAGACGACAGAAACTTCTTCGAACGTCACGTCCATCCCCATTTTCGTCACAACCCCCAACTTCAAAGCTTCACCCCCCGCCATCATCACATTTACTTCTCCCTTGCCTCCAAGCTGCGTGAACAAATCGTTGTATTTAATTAAGAAGCGTTGCCACCTAAGGAAGCTCAATGTGATGCGAGGGCATTAAATTGAAATGAGGAACTTTGGGCCAGAAATGACACAGTGCAATAATTAACTGGGGGAGCGGGATCCTAAATGAACGCTGATGAAGTAATGAAGTTACCATTTGGAACGCCAACCTATTTAATGTCGAATAATTTGGTAATGGTAACCGCAGGATAGGTGAAAATTTTCCCCAATTTTTCTTTCTTTTTTTAAGAGAATCTTGTTTTTTCTGGTGGATGACAGTGAATTTAATTTATCCTTGTGTGATTATCGTTATTTTTTATGTTAGTAACTTTTTCTTGCATTTGTGGCATTTCAATAATCAAAGGGTTCTAGCTTCATGAATCGTGGAACATTATTGAATTAAATGGATTTATCATAATCATTACTGTCAGAGTATTTTTTATATATTTCGACTATTTCTATTTTTAAAAAAAAAAGAAAATTTTAATTTTTCGTAATGTCTTAATGAGTTTAATCTAATTTATCACATAACTGAAGAAATATTGATCATGGATTTCACATACTTTTACCTAGGAACGTGTCTAGTGCTAGTGTGTATTTGCTACGGGCTTTACAAGGAGAGAAATTTCAAATGGCGATCTCGCTTGAAACGTCTAACATTTCAATTGTTAATATTTGAGAATTCCGAAACTATTTGTGATTCACATGGCTGAATTTACATTTACTTAACTCGTTGGCATTGTGGGGCCTGATGGCCAATTGGCTAGCTCTCTGGCTTTTGGTACTACAGGCTTTCAGGTTCGAATCCTGACGAATCCGTTTGACTTTCAGTTTGAATTCGAGTTCGTTCTATGGATGCTTGTTAGTGGTTCGAAATCCATGTTAAACTGTAGGTCCCGCCCTAATTAGCCTACCAAACCTTCACGTTACTTTCTTAGAAAATGAAATTTTGTGAATGAAATTAAATTTGCATTAATTTCACCCATAAAATTTTATTTTTTGATTACTTTTGTATTATTAAAATAAATATTAACATTCTATACACCTTTTGTTGTTATTCCTTTCCATACAGAATACTATTGCAATATACCTCACTGTCATTGTTTTTGACAGTTTCTATTTTTAAAAAATGAATAATTTAATTTATCGTGATGTTTTAAGTACTTTATCTAATTTACATTTAAATACTACCACATTAAATTAAATTATATTTAAAAAGATTAACAATTATCCTCTAATAGAAACTAACCATATGAAATTAATCACCATAAACAACACCCACTGACTAACTACCTTTCACTCGCACACCCTACTTGACCTGTTACGAATGCCTGTTAATCTGACATAAACGCTTTCTGAGAAACCAAACGAAAAGTTTCCGAATTTCATTACAGGACGACAGAAACTTCTTCGAACGTCACGTCCATCCCCATTTTCGCCACAACCCCAACTTCAAAGATCTACCACGTCATCCTCACATTTACTTCCCTCCTTGCCTCCAAGCTGCGTGAACAAATCGTTGTATTTAATTAAGAAGCGTTGCCACCCAGGGAAGCGCAATGTAATGTGAGGGCATTAAATTGAAATGAGGAACTTTGCACCAGAAATGACACAGTGCAATAATTAACCGGGGGAGCGGGATCCTAAATTAACGCTGATGAAGTAATGAAGTTACCATTTGGAACGCCGACCTATTTAATGTCGAATAATTTGGTAATAGTAACCGCAGGATAGGTGAAAATTTTCAATTTTTTTTTTTTTTCAAGAGACTTGTTTTTTCTGGTGGATGACAGTGAATTAAATTTATCCTTGTGTGATTATTATTTTTTTATTTTAATAATTTTTTTTGGCATTTGTGGCAATTCCATAATCAAACTCTAGATTCATGAATCTTGAAACTTAATTGAATGTGGATTTATCATAATCATTACTGGTTGACTTGCTTTGTCGAGAATTCGGTTGAGATTTCAAATTTCTGAGGAAGCATTATAATCGTTTACCATAACCTATTTAAGTTAGTGATTTTATGAGTAAAATTAAATTTGTATTAATTTCTTCCAGAAAATTCAGTTATTTGTTTACTTTTGCAGGATTTAAATAAATTTTAGCATTCTATACACCTTTAGATGGTATTTCCTGTACATGAAAAATCTTTAACATTTAAATTTATCCTCTGTAGTCTTTTAAAATTTAAAATTAAATGTGTAATTAGATTTAAATTAAATATATGTATGTAATAATTACTACAGCAATTTATTATGTTTAAAAATTAACATTCGATTGTAATTAAAAAGACAAACTTATCACTACTAATCTTTTAAAATCCTTTTAGATTCCATTATATATTTTAGATCACTACTCCACTTCATGACATCAATTAAGATTACTAATAAATTTATAGAAATCATTTTAAATCTCTGTTATACTTGCTTAAAAGTCTAGTACACTGCTTTAAATTAGTTTAGGTCAATACTAAACTTTTTGAAATCATTTTAAATCTTTATTATTATTCTTGAAATCAATCTAAATCATTTCTATACTTGCTTAAATGTCTAGCACACTGCTTTAAATCAGTTTAGGTAAATACTGAACTTCAGAAATAATTTTAAATCTCTATTATACTTCTTGAAATCACTCTAAATCACTACTACGCCAGTTTAAATGTCTAGCATCACTGCTTTAAGTCAGTTTAGGTCAATATTAACCTTCTTGAAATCACTCTAAATCACTACTACACCTGTTTAAATGTCTAGCATACTGCTTTAAGTCAGTTTAGGTCAATATTAACCTTCTTGAAATCACTCTAAATCACTACTACACCTGTTTAAATGTCTAGCATACTGCTTTAAAGTCAGTTTAGGTCAATATTAACCTTCTTGAAATTACTCTAAATCACTACTACACCTGTTTAAATGTCTAGCATACTGCTTTAAGTCAGTTTAGGTCAATATTAACCTTCTTGAAATCACTCTAAATCACTACTACACCTGTTTAAATGTCTAGCATACTGCTTTAAGTCAGTTTAGGTCAATATTAACCTTCTTGAAATCACTCTAAAATCACTACTACACCTGTTTAAATGTCTAGCATACTGCTTTAAGTCAGTTTAGGTCAATATTAACCTTCTTGAAATCACTCTAAATCACTACTACACCTGTTTAAATGTCTAGCATACTGCTTTAAGTCAGTTTAGGTCAATATTAACCTTCTTGAAATCACTCTAAATCACTACTACACCTGTTTAAATGTCTAGCATACTGCTTTAAGTCAGTTTAGGTCAATATTAACCTTCTTGAAATCACTCTAAATCACTACTACACCTGTTTAAATGTCTAGCATACTGCTTTAAGTCAGTTTAGGTCAATATTAACCTTCTTGAAATTACTCTAAATCACTACTACACCTGTTTAAATGTCTAGCATACTGCTTTAAGTCAGTTTAGGTCATTATTAACCTTCTTGAAATCATTTTAAATCTCTATTACACTTCTTGAAATCACTCTAAATCATTACTATATGATACTGCTTTTTAAATCAGTTTAGATCAATACTAAACTTTGAAAAATCACTTTCTATCTTTGTTATACTTCCTGGCATCTCTATTAAGGCAAAAAGAACGGTTTACGAACTATTAAAGAAAATCTCATATTGTTGTTTTTCTACTCAGGATAATACCCATCGTCAAATTTTAAACAACGAATTATTTCACAGAGCTGTCTGCTTTCTTTTCTGAAAAATTTTAATTTCTTCTATTTATTATTTAATACGTTCAAATTTTTATAACTAAATTTATTTTTTTTGCTAACCTCTCCTCTTACTAGGAAATAATTTTAAATGGAAATTTTTGTTTTGAGGCTTTGTAGAAAAATTTTCATTGTTGATGAGCTTTGTAGAAAAATGTTTCATTGTTGTTGATGAGCTTTGTAGGAACATTTTTTTATTGTTGTGAGAAACTGTAGAAAGTTCTTCAACAGATCGAATTCTTTCCAGTTGAACGTAAGATATCAAACAGCTTGGTTTAGGGGGAAAAAGGGTTGTATTTAATTTTACTGATTTCAATTAAATCTAACATTTACCATAGTAACGTATACCACCAATTCTAATATAGATTTGTTGTATCTGTGATTATAAATAGCAAAATATATATATATTTTTTTTACAACTAAAAACATTTGTATTGAGACTATTTGTACTTTTTGTATTTTTGTAACTTTGTAACTGTAAACTTAAATGTGCTTTGTATTTTTCTACAAAAAATTTTTTTAAATATCCTAGACTTAATGGTTAACCTTCTTCTTCATTGGTGCAACAGCCCC
This sequence comes from Caerostris extrusa, assembly GCA_021605095.1. Classification (NCBI taxonomy): domain Eukaryota; kingdom Metazoa; phylum Arthropoda; class Arachnida; order Araneae; family Araneidae; genus Caerostris; species Caerostris extrusa. The sequence continues at coordinate 1,274 of BPLR01008937.1, read as the reverse complement.
ATGGTGGCCCAAGCCGTCTGTCCACTGGCAGATGATGGTTAACCTAGATAAAAAAAAAAAAATTATTATTGCATCTCGTTTGTTTTTCTAATATTTTTAATATACCTGATGTTGTTTGATTATATTTTAATAATTTTTTTAAAAAATGTTCTGAGGAGTATTCTCGTCATTTTCCTTTATTGGTAAAAAGGATCCATCGTCTTCGCCTTACTGGCATAAAGGAATCAGGCATACTGATACAAATTAGTAATTCCTGAATGCATACTCCAAAACGTAATTAATTCACGAATTACTAATTTGTGTTGGCATATCTGAATGGGTGAATAAACGTATCCCAATATTATTGAATAATAAAATAAATATGCGTTGGGATATCCAAGAATAGGTTAAAAATATGAGTTAGTATGTCTGAATAGATTAATAAATATAAGACTACCCTGAATAGGTTTAAAAACATTTAATATGGCTTAAAAGGTTAAAAATGATGTATAAATGTTCCCTAATAAGTTAGCAAATATGTATCAGTAACCCTGAATTGATTAAAAATGTGTCACTATCCCTGGATAAATTAATAATTATGTTTCAATAATCCTGAATTGATTAAAAATTGTGTCAATATCCCTGGATAATTAATAAATATTCGTCAATATCTCTCTGATTAGGTTAATAAATATGCGTCAATAAATATCCTTGAGTAGGTTAATAAAAGACGAAATTCAAGCCAGCTGATTTTTAAACTTAAAAAATTGCATTTTAATTTTATCTCCTTAATAAATACTATTCACGTAAGTCATGCCATTCATTTACTATTCTAAGGCTTCATGCATTATTGACACTTGAATCTACTCGAAAACTCCATTTCTCTACCTTCTCACTTCCCTTGTTAAGGTTTAGTTGATGTGAGGTTTTCCTTTTGACGTAACTGGGAACCGTTAAAAACCAATATAACAGTGACGGTTACAGATAAATAAAAGTGAGCTCCAGAAAGCAAAACCTTGTAGCGGCAAAGTAGTCCTGACAGCCGAAAAGTTAAATCTACAAGCTCACATGCCAAATATTTTCGCGATTATTTAGACAACTTCTTCCGTGGAAGCACAACAAATTGTCACACGTCCATTACTCTTTGACGTTCTGATGTTTGAGAGTTGAGATAATATGAATGCTGTGCAGCGTGCATATTATTTATAAGTAAAGCAAACTTTATGTGTTAAGTCTTCAGAACTAATCTCAAACAGATTCATTTTAAATTCTTAAAAAGAAGGAACTCAAAAAAA
>BPLR01008936.1:0-25213 GCA_021605095.1 Caerostris extrusa | reverse complement strand
CTAAGGTATTGCTCTTTCTGCCAAATCAATCAACAAGATTGAATTATCAAGAAATATGTGGTCGATGTTATTTGCGAGTCGATGAATTGGAAAATCTATCGGAAATTTCATGCATCCAGTATTTTCCTTGTACAGCAATTTCTTTCCATCGCCATTACCCAACAGTTGCTTTGAGAATGTTTCAGCTGATGGATCTCAGCATTTTGAACGCGCATGTTTACTTTTAGTTGTCATTTTTCAACATTACACAGTGACGATGAATAAGCAAGCATTGATCTCGCATCAGCGTACGTTGAATGTGGAATGGCAGGAAATGTTTGCCTGAAATCACCTGAAAATATAAAACAGAGTGCCGCCAAATAGTTTCTGGGAATTTTTTTATAAAGTTTCTTAAGCCTGATATAATCTATGCTTCAATTGCAACACTTTACTTCACAACTCCAGATTCGCCACAATAAAAGAAATTACAACACAATACATGCCTGTTAAAATCCGCAATAACAGCCATCTTTTCCCTTGAACAATAATAAAAGTTGCCTTGCTTAACTTCAAACATTAACATGCCACACCGCAAATACTATAATTTAATGCTACACGGCAAAGAATATAACTTAACAAACATTAACTTAAGATATTAACACGCCACATCATGCAAATATAACAGCATTCGTTCTCTTATTATTTTTTGACTTTACCTTTTTAATGATAAAACACGTATATTTTTATTTCACATAAATATATTTCTTTTAAATTAAAAACCTGTTCCTCCTCACAAAAAATGTTGCGCATAATATATACAAGTAAAAAGAACGGCTTGGGCGCGTGTTCACAACACGTGTTGATTTATATTTAGATTTAAATAAAAGTAAAAAAATGAAGCCGCTTAAAGACTTTAATTTTTGTTTAAGCACACGCTGTAATGTCATGACTAAGAAATTAAAAAAACACTACATTGTTTTTTACAAAGAAATTTTTAAAAAAATATTTAGGGGTGGACCGCCCCCATCACTTAGGCTTAAAAATAGATTTACGACCGATTCGCAGACCTACCAAATATGCAATGGCCATAAGAATCGGTCAAGTCAAGCTTCGGAGGAGTTTGGCAACAAACACCAGGACACGAGAATTTTATATACAGATGAAGCACAACAAGGTAGAGAATTTATATTTTTTACTTTCAATTTAAAAAAATACTTAAAAAAATAAGAAAATATTTGCTACACATTCAAATTTAAATCTTAGTATTTATTATCAATGAATGAGTTATATTTTTTGTTTAGTTTATTTTAAATAATAAAAAATATTGTTATTGTTATAAACATTAATTGATGTTAGTATAGTTCAACATGCAAAATAATGAAGTATAAAAATAAAAGTAAAAATACAACTTAAAATAATCAAATAGTGTTCATACTTAGCCTAGAATTTGGTTTCAAGAATGATGCTTCTTGGTCTGTAACAGTCCTCCTCTGAATAAAATTAGAATACCTAATTGTCAAGGCTACTGAGTAAAGACTATGATTACAAATAAAGAAATAACAACAAAAAAAGAAATAAATATAAACAGTACCATTTACTTTTTTTTACAATTATGCTTATTAATTGAAATTATAAAAACAAATCAAAAAATTTTCATAAAGTTATTCATTTTTTTTTTTAAATTATTAAAAAGTTTTTAGTTACAGTTATATATATATATATATTTCCATTTTATAAAATTAATATAAAAAAATATTAAGAGTCTTTTCTTTTCAATATTGTTGTACTTTTCAAACTGAATTCTATTAAACACAGTAATTTAAATAATGCAGAACTTGGTTGCTGCAAATATAATGAGCTTTTTCTAGAAGCAAAGAATATACATAAATAAAATAAAATAAATAAAAACTCAGAAAATCAAAAAAAAAGCTTTTTAATAACTTGTTTCTTCAATCTTCTAACCTTAAAGCATTATTAACTGAAAAGATTTAAAATCTTTAACTGGAATACGTTTTTATTATATAAGTAATTTTAAATTATCAATATCCTTTTTACAAACAATTCTCCAGAAAAGTATGTTTTCTGAAATAACTTTATACATTTTATTTTATTTCAACATACATAAACCTTAATTCTTCATAATCACTTAAAAACTTAAATTCACTTAAGTAAATTACATATTTAATAAGTATTTAAATATTATATTATTTAATCCCTGTAAAAAAAAAATTTCTCCTCTATAACTCTGTGAATAAATCTATCTATATATATATATATGTACAAAAATTCTATAAACAAGTAACATGCAATGAAATATATGAAAAGATAATAGTCAACACATATTATTTTAATAAACTAATTTCTTTAATATAGCAAAGAGAAAAAGTGTAGGCTAATGTTATTAAAAATGAAAAAGAATATATATATATATAATTACCTCTCTAGAAGGTTCAGAAAGTATTTCTTCAATTCTTTCTTCTACATATACATGGCAGGTAGTACAAGCCAAAGTTCCCTCACAAGCACCTACAAATATATTTATTACATCCATATAGTAAAATATATCTACATGTATAACTATATCTACATATGTATAACTATATCTACATTATTACTACATTATATCTATATTATCATTTACTTTATTTTTCTGACATACTAACAATGTTCAAAGATAAAAGATTTTGCACATTAATAAAATATCTTTCATTCTAAGTACATTGTTGTTTTTTATGCATATCGTAAAAGATAACGACCGATACAAGACCGAGACTCATAAGAATATTTTTCTAAACAATGATTATTTTTAAGAAAAAATTTTTAAATACATATTTAAATTCTGATTAAATTTATGAATTTTGAATTCAAATTGCATAAATTCACCTGCATAAATCACCTTCATTTTTGAATTAACCTCAATAAATAAATGCATAAGCATTTGTTATAAGTTATTAAAAAAATTTTTAATGAGTTTAATAACCAAAATTTTATACTGCTAATTAAAAAATATATTTCAAATGCATTCAATTAAATGCAATTAATACATAGATCTATATGTTTAAAATTTTACATAAATAAAAAAAAAATTCATAAATAAATTACATTAAATTTTTTGCCATAATCAAAGCACTTAAAAGACCTAATGAATTAATTATCTAGATTATGAAATATTTAAAATAGAAAATTTATTTTCTATAATTCAATAATGTTTTAAGTACATAATTGTTTCAAACATTAAGATTAAAAATATTTAGTCTGCAAACATAACAAATACAGTTGTGTGATAATGAGAACCACTGAAATTTTCTAAACTACAAGCTAAATTTTCAGAAACTGTGCATAAGATTAAAAAGATTAGTTAATTATTTAATTAATATTCATACATTATTAAGAAAATAAAATGTGTATTTTTAATTATTAATTTTTATTAATATTGAATTTCTCATTTTTATTCCAACCTTCCATGCCAACATCATTCGCTGTTGCAACTCTCATAACATTATCACCAATGTTTCCTTCAACTTCAACTTTTTCGCCTGTTTTAGAAATTAGGATGTAGAATTTCACCCTGAAAACAATTTATCAATCAATAAAAAAAATATCAGTTTAAATTATAAGAATAACATTAAAAAATGATGTAATGTTCAATTTTAGTTTAGACAATTAGTCTTTAATGAACTCCTTCCTATATCTATAAAAGGATAGAATCAGGCAAAAAGTTTTGCAATTAAAATAATTAAAAATAATAATAATAATAATAATAAACAAAAAATTGTTCTATGTTGATATTTACTTTTCCCCCTTGTGTTTCTGTCTCTAAATTTTCTGAAAAGAAATACAAAAATGTCAAATTAAATTTTTCATGATAACAAAAAGAAAAACAATTGTAACATATCTTACTATCCTTACCTGTTTCAGGTCTATTTTCATTTTCTTTTTGTGAATTTGCTTGAAAAGAAATAATTTTGATTATTAAAATATCATCAAATAAAAATTTAAAAAGTTGCATAAAATGACATATTATATTCATAAAATGAAATCACAGAAACAAAACATAATATTTTAAAGAGGAAATAATTTTTTTTTCTTTTTAAAATTAGAATAAAAAACAGCTATATTGCATGAAATAATCTATATGTACATTCATAAAATGTACCAAAGCAATTTTTTTTTAATAAAAAAATTTTCTATTTCTTAAAATCTCTATTTATTCAAACACAATATTTCAAAGGTATTATAAACTATCACTGAAATTTTTACTTTTTGTTTAATTTACATCACAATTCAAGCACTCTCATATATTTTATAAGAAAAGAAGGAACACAATGGGACAGACAACATAATGCACCCAGTATTATAAAATAAGTCAAATAAAATCACATTACATGACCCCATAGGGCATGTTTCTATGCTTTCAACTTATTACTACATGAGATTGTTGCTTATGAACAAGATAAGTTGATGTTGTGGGAAAAAAATTAACACAACATAGATATTTCCTTTAATAAAAACACTTAAGTTATGAAAGGCATTATACATTTCTAAACATTTAAACCTTCTTTTCCAATATAAATCACAGTTCCACATGTTCTAGAAAACTATTTTTGCATTAGTTTTAAATATTTGTTTAGGAAATGACTTAATGAAGAACATTGGAGTATTGATGTATGGGAAACATTTGGACAAGCCCAATGTAAGCAAATCTCTACTAACAGAAGTATACTAGGTATATTAAGGTTTTTTATACATATGTTAATAATCAATTCAGTTCAATATAAGCATGAATCTTAATTTTGATATGAATATTATCTTTATGAATTTTGTCATAATTATCTTTATTACTTTTTAAAAATTGAAAATTTTCTATTTATTTATGGATCAAGTTCAATATAAATATTTTATGTTAGTTAAGTTTCTTAAAAATTTGGCTGCAATATTATAAAGATATTATTATGTCCTTCAAAAAAATGAAAGGACAAAACATAAATAATTTTCCTAAAAATTAAAGATGTTAATGGATTTGACGTAAAAAATTATCCCTTTTAAACTTTCACAACTAATGATAAGACCTTCAAGATCAGTACTGTCCTGCACAACATTAAAAATTTCCATAAACTTACAGAGTTACAATTATCAATAAATATAATTGAAAAGAACATAATTATTAATAATAATAGTCCTGCCCCAATAGTATCTAATAGTGAATAATTGTATTAATAATTATTTCAATAAAAAATTATGAACATTAAGACAATTCTGTTTAATTGAGCAAATATTGGTGATTGTAAATAAAAAGATGATTGGCCCAATGTGTTCCATTCCAGGGGTACATTGTGGGACAATCATCTTTCAGGACTGCAGCACCAATAGCAGCTAAGAAAATCCTAATTTAAAACAATTATTTAATTTAAATTAATTATTTATAGTAAAATTTATTGAACAAGTAATAAAAAAAAAATATGTTAAAGAGAAAATAATATATAAATTATCTTACTTAAAATCGTTTGATTGAAATAAAAATCATGTGATTTACAGATTTTTCTTTTACTGGAATAATTAAACAATTCATTACATAATTACGATAATTTTGTAATCATCAATTATGTACATTTTTATTTATCACTGGAAAATCACTATATTTGAATAAAAAGGAGTAAAATTCGTGTTTTATTATTAAATGTTTTAAAATAAAGTGTACAATATTTAAATCAAATACGTAATTTTCAAATTGAAAAATGAACAGATCAGGATTCTATGTGGTTGCATCTATACAAACACACATATAAATTAAAGTGGTTAATATAAAATAAATAGTTCATAATTAAAAATTTTATATCGATTTCTACCATACTAGAAAAAGGTATCTCAATATCTTTTATTTGGCTTTTCATTTTGGAAAAGAACATTAACATAATAATTTGATTAAAAACATCCAACATATACAGAGTTTTACAGCATAATAGATTTTAAATGTATCTTACCCTCAGAAGATATAGATCTTGTATATAGCATCCAACTGTTTTTAAAAAAAGATTGTGAAAAAAGTTCATTATCGGATTTCAAAGCTGGTTTAGCTTTAAACAATATATTTTGAAACAGGCATGATAAACGAGGTAACATTTTTATATAATGCCTTAAAAAACTATTGGGGACTGTATTACAAAAAAACGAACGTTCTTAACAAATTAATACGGCCAGAGCAATCAACAAAGAAGTTTTGTTTACATTTTACAGATCTAACATGCTTTTATCATTTCATTTCAATTCAGTGTATTCCGAAAATTCGAGATCATTAAACGGAAATGGAAACGGACGTACCTGTTTCGGAGTACCTGTGAGGTAAGCATACCCCGCAAACCCCCACATAATCTTTAATATAGTTTAATTAACATTATTGAAATTAGATCGTGAATTTAGATTTTAAAAAAAAAAAAAGAAAATTTACCCTATTAAGTTAAATAATAAAAAGAAAGAAGAAAGTTAAATTACTCAAGTACAATTAGGAGTCCGTAACACGTGATTATTAGTTAAGAGAATCTATTATGACAACATCGATTATTGGTAAGCATAGGAAAGAAATCATTTTCCACTTTCAAACACGATATCTGTCATATATGCTAGACTATTCATGAATTTACTAATTTTTTTTTTTTTTTTTTTTTTTGTTTGTTTTTTGATTTTCACTAGAAGCGGCTACTAAACCAGAGGAATAGTAGAATCGATTCAATCTAGAGGCGATTTCGCTCCGAGGGCATGTGTCTAACAGCTGGTCTTAAATGGGGTAATCAAGAATCCCATTGATGTGAGGAAAAAACCGGCTCTGGTCGGAGCGTTGTCCAGAAATGTGACATACACTGAATGTTGAAAAAATCGATTTATAATTGGTTAGCTAGTCAGACTCAATCGTTCTTGTCTCTCGTGTGGAAATGGGATATTAAGAATCTCTTTTATTTGCATAACATTTGGATAAATAGAGATAAGGCAGCTTACGCAAGTATAAATTTCAAAACACTTGGTCAAGCCAAACATAGGAAAGGATGATGGGCACGAAAAGAATTTACATACTAAGTTGAATGAAGAAGTCGAGGGCCTGAATGGTACGTGATGGAAGTAGAAAAGAAAAGTCAGAATGAAAAGATTATAGTAATCGTATGAATTGGAAAAAAAAAAAAGAAAGAAAGAAAAAAAAATAGTGAAAAAAATGTAATATGATATTTGCAATATATAAAGAGCGATAATATTAGAAGAAAGACTAGAAGTTTTTGAACTGCAGCAGAAAAAATAAATGAAGTATTATGGTGGGTTGAGGTTCAGATTTTCATCTCATAGTACTACACGCTTTTTTCTCCTTTGATAAATGATATTAGTTTTCCCCTCTCATTTCAATGGGTTTTTCTTGAATGAGGGAGAACTCTTTCATTCTGAAACAAGCTATGATTTAAATATAATTTGTAATTTCAGTTTCGAAATCGGAAAAAAAGTAATTTTTGTAATTTTTTTATATAATAAAAACTTAATATTATTTTTTTATTATTTTGTCCTGTTCTTTATCATATGGAAAAAGGAATGGAAATATTACATTTGGTATCAAGAAAAAATTTTGAATGTTTTTCTTGATGTGTCCATTTTAAAAATTATATTCTGATTCTCCTCCAAAAGTTCAAATTCCTCTTTCAAAAATATAGCTATCAAATCATATGAACATAAAACATTAGTCGTTTATTTCACTAGTATACTTCAAAAATAAAGTTAAAAATATTGTTCAAAGAAATGCAACATCAAGCCAAAAAAATTTGTTATTAGGATTACAATATTATAATAATAAAAGTCGGATCTATGTTCTACAACCATGCGAAAATGTTTCTTTCGAACAATATTAACAATAATATTTTTTATAAAGTTTCATTTACTTAAATTTTAAAGCCTTTTTAATATTTAACTTTCAATATTTATTTATTCATTATATAACAAATATTATTTTTAATACTTCTTGGTTTTAAAGAAATGTTTCCTTGAAACAGACATTTTTTTATTTTTCTACATTCAAAGTTGCAGCAGCTATTTAGAATTGAAGAAAGCTGGTTTCTTATATTTCAATCTTATATGTAGTTCATTTCAATAAAATTCGGATTGACAGAATCTTGGCGATCATTTGGTTCTTGGTAAAGTTTCTGATTTAAATCAACCATATAACAGTGATTTCGCTGATTTTCTCTTAAAAAAATTTGTAGAAAAATTGATTGTATGAAAATAAACATGTTGAAATTCTGAAAAAAAAAATTAAAAAATTTTGAAAGCATTGAAAGAGACATATTTAAGAAGAAAAAAAAAGGAAAGTAGGAATTGTACAATCTTTGCTCCGCGATGTTAGACTACTTACGACAATAAAGAGGCTATTTTGATAAAAATTTATTTAGCACTACCTCCCAGAGTTTTTCTGATTTTCTCTAAACAGAAGTTTAAGAAAATCTGAAGAATTGATTTTTAAGAAAATAAAAATATATTGAAATTCCGAAAGAATGTTAAAATTTTTGAAAAGACTGAAAGGGATATATTTAAGAAAATAAAAATGAAAATAGGAATTGTATAGAATTTGCTCCCCGATTTTTAGACTACTTAGGACAATAAAGAGGCTATTTTGATAAAATGTATTTAGTACAACAATTCTGAGCACAAAACTCACAGAAATGGACTCATTGTTTCCTCCTTTGACCTTCGCCAAGGATATATTTTTTATGCCATCATGCAGTCTTCTGCTGTTGATTATTGCAAATAATTGCTTGAGATAGATTCACCACAGAATCTTAATTTATAATTCTTAAATTTAAAATGCAAGGTTTCCATGAACGAGACTGAAAAGGCATGGAAATACAGAAAAAAGGGAGCAAGTTTAACGAAATTTCGCTTACTTACAAACGGTTGGAAAGTATTATATTTTGACATCATATGACAAGGATCTATGGTGTGGGTAGAAAAAATTATCTTGATTTCTTCAAAAAAAAAAAAATCTTTTAAGGACACTGTTCCCTGCGTGGGTGGTTACATAAAATTCCGGCAGCAGAAAACTTAAAAGAACATTTTTGGTCACTCGCTACTGGAGGACATGTCGTAGACCCTGTTCTGTTTATTTCGTACCCAAACTGTTTTGATAATGGTTAAATTGTAGGAATTGAAAGATAATTTTGAGTTCAGTAACAACCCTTATATTTAGTTACCAAGGGGACTGGCTGACCGGGAAGCGTGACACTTTCTAAGAGAGAAATAGAACATTTCAGTGAGTAGCAAATAGGCCGATTGGTTTATCTTCACTTTGATTTTCACAGCCGGTTAGACAATTTTCTACATAAAAACACAGTTTTGAAGCTGAAGCAATGAAGCTGAATTACTGAATTTAACAGTGTAACATTTTCTCCTCACATTACAAGATATATTTTTCTAGATTATTAGAAACAAATTTTTCAATAAGTTAATATAAAATGTCCATAAATAAAGGATAATGAAGTTCAGGCAAAGAAAGAGACAGAAGCAAAACAAATTTGACTTATTTGTGAAGTCTATTTATTAAACAAAAGGTAAAGAGCAAAAAAAGAAGCTATATGTTTGACATAATTAATAAAAATTGCGATTTTTACTCCCTGGAGCAAATTTCAAAAAAGAACCTATTTACAAAAAACAGTTGGTTAGTATGATGGTTAATATGGAGTATGTCTCTCGAACGATGCAATACAGGCCTTACAACGCCTAGGCATGCTGAGTATCAAATTATCAATCTGATCTTGGGGAATATTACACCACTCATCAAGCAATGCCCTCCGAAGTTCCGGTTGACAGGTGGGAGGGGGTTGACGGGCTGCAATTCGTCCGCCAAGCTATCCCACACATGCACTATTGGATTCAAGTCCGGTGAGTATGCTGGCCAATCCATACGGGTGATATCCTCCAATTGAAGGCATTCGTCTACAATGTTTGCACGGTGAGGACGGGCGTTGTCATCCATAAACAGAAATTCAGCACCCATGGCGTTCCGAAACAAACGTACATGTTGTTCCAGAATGACATCCCGATAGATGTGGCCTGTCATCGTTACACTCTGAACATGCAGGTCAGTTCTGGAACCAAGAATAATTCCTCCCCAAACGAACCATCCTGCACCACCGTAACGGTGTCGTTCAGTGGTGTTCTCTTGGTGGTAACGGGTACCTGGCGCTCTCCATATGAAAGTCCGACGAGAATCAGACTGCAAACTAAACCTGAACTCGTCGGAAAACATCACACCAGACCACTGTTACGGTGTCCACAATGCATGCTCTCTACTCCAGGTTAATCGCAGGCGACAGTGAGTTGCGGTAAGTGGAACACATCTGACAGGCCTACGAGCATATAGACCAATGTGCCCTAAGCGTCTGTACACGGTCTACCTTGAAACTGTCGTACCAGTAGCTGAAGAGAGCTGACGAGACAGGTCTGATACTGTGCTCCGTCTGCTTCTTTTGGCAGTAACTGCTAAATACTGGTCCTCGTTCGGCGTTGTAACTCGGGGCGACCTGGGCTGTGACATCTACTCCCATTACCATCATCTTGGAATCGTTGCCAAAGCCTGGACATGACACTCTGGGCAATTCCAAGTTCCTCGGATACTTCCAGCTGGGTACGTCCACATTCCAATCGTCCGATAATTCTACCACGTAAAAAATCATCCAAATGCTTCCTTTGTGTCATAACTATGCAGTTATCGCACTGAAAGGCTTTTAAAGCGCTTGTGAACAATTTTACTTCTTTGCCACCATTCCTTATATACCCCTCTCTTACACTCTCATCATTGTGTCGTACTATGTGTGTGATAATTCTACAGGTAAAATTTTTATTTTCTCGTTCAATTTCTGTGTGATTCTGAACTATCCTTAATTTATGGACATGAGTGTACATTGAAAAGTTTCACAATAGCCGTTGAATTATTTGTAAAATTGAAATTTCTGCTACAATACCAGAAATTATTTCAATGGAGAATACACTATTTCCTATTTTCAAAAAAAAACAAATTCTGCATTCCTTAGAAAATGATATGAAAGCATTCGAAGAATGGGAGGGGGAGGGGGAGTTAGGAATGAGAAAAATGCTAAAGAAATTGAATAGATTTAGGTGCCACATTGGAATGTTAGCAATTTTAAAGTTTTATACTATAAAACTTTAATCCCATCTTAAAATTATCTGTAACCACACATATATTTGATTATTATCTGCTAGTCAAGGATGAAAGTTGCAGGGGAAAAAAATTCAAAGTTGGCTGATTACTTAATAAGGAATATTTTATTCATCAAAGTATGCATCACATACTTTGATGAATAAAATACTTCCGGGTGCTTACTATGTACATATACTTTGCCATTTAAACAGCAGATTGTTCATACCGATGGTATAAAACCCTGGCAGGCGAAAGCTTATGAATTCCTGGAAGGCCATTATTACAACATTGACGGAATTAAATTGTTTTCCTATTAAAAGGTATTCATATTGCTCATGAATTGATAGTCAGTAGCGTCTAGGTTTGAGGATTACACTCCAATTCCTGTAGATTTGTCAGCCCTTTGTGCAATGCGTGATCTAGCGTTATGGAGATGAGATGATAGGAGTCGATCTGCTAACAAAACTAGGCTTTTTCTCTTTATGTTTTCCAATTGGTTGCAGTATATTTCTGCTCTCATCGATGGGCCAGAATTCATGTCCACCTGCGTTAGACAACCAAACACTCACCATCAGCATCTTTAGATGAATATTATTCTTTGGGTTATATTTTGGTGATTCATGCTTGTCCAAACACTGTGTTGAACGTTTGCGACTGTCATATTGGATCCATTTCCCATTACAATTGCCGATTAGATTCCAAACATCAAGCGAGCTTTTTAACGCTTTTGTTTCTCTTTTTTTTTTTTTCAGTTCATATGGAACCCACTCACCCAACATTTCCACTCTGAGCCAAAATTGTTTGTTTGCTAACATCAAACTTCAACTATAATTCATAGGCACTCTGATATGTCTCAGACTCAACGAAGATTATTGACTTTTGATTCTGGGCTCATTTGTGTGGCCAATTACCAGCACGATATTTGGTGAAGCAATTTGATGCTGTCTTCTGGGTAGTAACACTGGAACCAAATACACTATTAAATTTTCGCGCGGTTTGCGATGCCGTAGTTTTACATAAGAACTTGTACTTCATAACAGTGCGAATTTCCAACCGTTCCATTTTATACGAAATTAATTTTAAAAAAATTTATTTTTAGAGCTAGAATTTATTTCTAGATTTTTAAAAAAAAATTTTTAGAGCTTGCAATGATTTGTAACTTTGCAAGCGTTACTTATTAGAATGCTATTTCTTTTCCACAAGCTATGCAATTTCTATTGATGCCTACTTATTCTAAAAATAATAATTTTAATGCAAGTAAACATTTATAAAATGTATTCAATTTGTAAAGACATATTAGAACATTAAAAAAAATACATAAAGCTTTTTCATTCAAAATTATTTACATTTTTAGGAATAAAGAATTTAAAAAATAATGCCCTATTCTGCCTTCTTTTTACTACACTATGTGGAAGAAAGTGACGGGACACGACACTATAACGACATAAACCCATATTTATTAAAATTAATAGGTGGTAGGCCTCCTTTGGCTGCGATCACAGATGCAACCCTTCTGGGCATGCTTTAGACTAAATTAGCCATAGTGGCAAGAGGAATTTCCTTCCAAATGTTTAACAGGAAGTTCCATAGTTCAGGCTTGCTTTTGGGGAGTGGGGTGCAGGCCCTCAACCGACGGTCCAATTCGTACCAGAGATGTTCAATTGGGTTAAGATCAGGGGCTCTGCGCCGGCCACTCCATACGTTTAACGTTGTTGTTCACATACCAATCAAGAGTGTTCCTTGCAACATGGCATGTTGCGTTGTCGTCTTGATACCAGCAATCATTCCTACCGTACGTTGCCCACAAGGTAGGAAGGACATGATTGTCGAGAATATCACAGTATCTATCGGCATTCATCGCACCATCAACCTTCACTAGTGGGCCAGCCCCATACCAGGAGAAACAGGCCCATACCATCACTTCTCCTTCACCAAACTTTACAGTTGGGACGACACACTCGGGCAAAAGGCGTTCTCCTGGTAAACGCAATACCCAAACACGTCCATTGTAACGGAAAAGGGTAAATCGTGACTCGTCACTCCAAAGGACGCGTTTCCAGTCATCCAGAATCCAAGTACGGTGGTCTTTGGCCCATCGAAGGCGCGCTTTCTTGTTGGTTTTCGTCATCAAAGGCTTATGGGCCGCCGAGCGTCCAGCGTAACCTAACTTATGGGCCTCGATACGAAGTGTCTTGGTCGAAACGGCCACACCTGTGGCTTGTCTAAACTCATTAGCGATGTTATCCATGGATGTTTGACGGTTACTTCGAATCTCCCTGCCGAGCACCCGCTGGTCCCTGCTGGTGAGAACTGTAGGTCGTCCACTTCGGGGTTTGTTTTGACAGTGTTCCTCAGTCTTGTGGCGACACACACGTGCTACAGTTGATTTTGAGCAGTTACGGAGACGGCAATTTCCCTAATTGGCACATTGGCAAGATGCAATCCAACCAACACACCTTTCTCGAACTCAGACAACTCTTCCCGTGGCGGCATCTTAACAAAAAACAACTCTAGTCGACTCAACAGAGTATTTATAGGATATGGCTGAGACGTGATACCTATTATTGCCCATGTGTCGGCTGTATTGTCGACTTTTCTACTTTTCGAGGGGTGTCCCGTCACTTTCTTCCAGATAGTGGATGTTAAATTAGGATTGAGTAAAATGGGGTTTTTTTTTTTTTTTGTAATTGTTACTTATAAATATTGTTTCAAAGGATCTCAGAGGAATGAAAAAAACTTTCTCTATATCTAAAATCAAATCTTCATAGTCTGTCTGGATTTATTTTCCTTTGGCATTTACTTGCAGACATGCAAAAAAATTAAATGTAGGAAATTATATATGAATATAATACATGAAATATTTTCCTAATAAGAAGGTAAATATGAAAGAAAACTTATTTCTGAAATAAACAAATTTTAAAGAGCAGATGTAAAAATATCAATGAATGATCAGTAAAAAACAATAAGATAAAATTAGTAATATAACAACAAAATAAATTTATATTAAAAAAATAATTAAATGAAAGTCATTGCATAAATTACAAGTAATGTATTAATCTTATTTTAAAAATTGAAAATTATCTTTCAAAGAATGGAAGTTAAGCAAATACAAAATATATTTAGCAATATGGAATAAAATTGGAATGGCTAACTGATCAAATGACCATTTTTACATAAATCCCACCCCCTTTCTCCACATTGCATTTCTCAATTAAACTGTGAGTCATAAGTAGGGATTCTATTAAAAGAATACTTCCTGAAAAAGTGCAATATTTATCATGTTGAATTATTTATAGCTCGTTTTAGATTGCCCAAATCGAATTTCGACGATTAGCATTTACAACTATTTAATCCCCAAAAATCTATATTGCATAGAAAAAGTTTATTATTACAAGACAAATAGCATACACAAGCATTTAATTATTGATATATATTACCCACATAATTTTTCAAGAATTTCATTTAAAAAGTAAACAAGATTCTTAAATTTTACCAATTATTTCACATATGTATCTAAGATAATCAATGAAATCAATATAACAAAATGTAATTTAATAAAATTAAATAACTTTTTCATAAAATAAAAATGTAGCTGTTATATTTCATTTTTCTAGTAGTTTCAAATTGAAACAACTAGAAAACTATCCATGCAGAGTATTTTCTTTTTATAGTTAACAATGTGCAACATATTTATTTTGAGGTCACATACAAATATTTATAAATTTATTTTGTTATCTTTAAACTCTTTTATTTCTTAAAATAAATAAAATTTATGTAATAGAGGAACAAGAATTGCAAATTTTAATTATCGAATAATGTAGATTCATTTTTTAAACGCAGCAACTAAGCATCAAAGGATTGCAATATCATAAATAAAAAATGCATACATTTAATATGTATCTCAAAAGTACACAATGAAATAAAAATACTACGTACCTATAGATGTTTTTAGTGTCTCAGAACTAACATGTTGAGAAATAGAGTTAAATGGTTAAAAGTAACATTTTTATTAAAAAAAATGAATATTAATAGTAAAAATACAATAGAAATGAATATGTTTTAGCATTATTATAATTATTTTACAAATCATTTATTAGAAAAAGATATAACATATTAAATGTGATATAGACAATATTTATAAATATATTGCACAGCTAAAAAAATTTTCTTACAAATTATTACTTTACATAGAAGTACAAAAGCAAATTTTAAAAACATATACACACTTTTGTAAAACATGCCATACAAAGAATAAATCTGAATATTATCTTACTTTCTTATAAATATTAATACCATATTAAAAAAAATAACTAAGAAATTCAGCACATAAGACCAGTTATTGTTCATTATATGACAACTAAAATTTATTTAAAAAGCATCTAATTATTTTGCAGAAATCTTTTAGATAACCAAATGAGCATTACATGTAAAAAATTTTCATATTGTAAAAAAAAGTATTATCAAGACAATTGATTAATTTTCGAATTTAGAGCGATACAAGCAGAGAATGAAATAAATAAATCACAATAAATATTTATTGTAAAAGTTAGGAATGACATAAATGAAAATAGAATTTTGACTTATGATGAAAATATTACAACAATGAGTGATATTCAAGGAAAATTAAGAACATAAAATACATATTACATAAACATTAATTACTAGAATACATGTACTTGGGTTATAAATTAATAATAAAGATAAAAGAAGACAAAATATAATATTGCACTAAAATCATAAAGTTGAAATAAAAATAATACCATAATTTTTATAGTAATACTCAATAATAATTCTTTGGCAATTAATTACAACATTTGGCATTGCTGTATGGACTGAATAATGGCAAAATATTTTTCTTCAAATTTTAAATGAACAAATAATGTTAATTTAGAAGGAATATAAATTTTTTAAATGGCTTACTAAATTGATAAAAATACTAATATTTCCAATACAAAAAATAAGGCAAATTTATAAAAACTAAATAAACAGACATAAGTAATTGATAGCATTTATACACATCACTTCAATTTTTGCTGAACACATGGCTATCCTACTTGGTCACATTAAGCTTCAAAATACAGATTATATATAACATGTGAAGTATCTTCATTATAAATTTAAAAACAAAATATTGAAAATTTTTCCAAATAAAAGTAAATTAAACTTTCTACAGTAACAAAAGCATTCAACTTTTTTTTTAATAATGTTAAAGGATGCATTCAATTTATAATAGATTTATAGTAGGTCTTGAGTAATATAGCAGAAAAATTATAATAAATAGACATAACTTTTGAATAATGATAGGAAATATTTCATTCTTAACTTGAAATTGATTTATTGCTGTAATTGAACAATTACAAAATACAAAGAATTAAAATATGTTAATACCGTGGACATTCTTTTCAATCTCCATCCTCTATAAAATAAATGCATCTTTACTTTATGCATTCTTACTTTAAATGTATTTACCAATTTTTTTAAAGTCAATTCTTACTTTTTTTTCACTATATTGCAGGAAGTCCTTTATAAATAATTTTTCATTCATTTTTTTTTTTTTTTAAGTTTATCTGGTGCCATCTATTGGCAGATATGTGCAACTTAAATCTAAAAAAACTAAAATTAATTTATTAGATTTAATTAATGACTTAATATTTGAAAAAACCGTATTGACATCCAGTGTCATCCATTACAAGTTCAAAAAAAAATGTATTTGAACCTGAGTGGCTGAATAAAAGTATTTTATGAATGATTGAAAATTTGAATAAGATATATATAGGGAGAGTGTGAGCTAATAGAAGGAAATGAAAAGAAGAAAAGAAAACTGTAAAGCAATTATTCAAAAAATTGAATAGTATTATTCCTAATGATTTAATTTACTTCATTTAAAAATCATAAAGTGGTTGTAAAAAAAAAAATAATAATAAATTCAGATTGGAAAGAATAAGTACTGTTTAAATATAAAGCAATAAATTTTAATATTACTTTAATTAATAATTTATGAAATCCTAATTTTAAAATTAAGTTTCATTGGAAGCAAGCAAATACTAGTGTTTAGCTCTTTTACATACTGCATATGCATAGTACAAATTTTAAGAATTTACATAAAGCTATAAATAAATTTTATATTATAAGACATGATAATTGAAACTGAATATATAATTATCTTTTTCAAAGATTAAAAAAACTAATTATAAAAAATTAGAGAGGAAATAGCATTTAATCAAAGATAAAATTTATGGTACAAATATAGTAGTGATGTGGCAGCAAAATAAGAGGAATCACATAAAGAAATTAAAATTATTTGCAGAGCCGAGATTCGAGGATTGATTACATTATAATTACCAACAAGTTGGTATGAAATGGGGTCTTCTCCATTATATAAAATCTTATAATGAAAGAAACACAATTATATAATATTTATATATTAAATAATCAGTTTTATATGAATGCAATAGCTGCATTCAATAAATCAAGATTATTTAAATATTTTCTACCTTGTATAATAAATCCAATCTTCCTGAAACTTTATTTTGTTGGAAATGGTGATAAAAATTTATTATTTAAATTGTCCAGCAAATATTCTCTTCCTATGCATTCTGCTATCAGATCTTGATAAACAGGATAATGATGTTTAGCACATTCCTCAATAATGTTATTAGTAATCTTTTGTCTCTTCTGTGGATTTTTTAACTTTTTATGTAATGAACATTTTGTAGCTGCAATACTTAGCAATGATAAACCCTCAGAAGGAACTGCTTTTTCCATTCGACAAATTTCTACAGAACATTCTGCCGCGTAGCTTCTTAAACAGTAATAACTGCTAAGCTTCAAACTAAACTCAGTTATAGGATTATAGTTTTGATAAAAATTTTCCTCTAGATTTTTCTGAAGAGGTTTTCATTTTATTACTTCTTTTGACAAAATTGGATTTCTTCAGAAATTCATACTTTATGAGTAACTTGAAAATTTCTGATCTACTTCGAAAGTATAAAAAAAAAAAAAAGTTTTTATCAAAATAAGAGTCTAATTCTAGGAAATTAAATAGTGATTTAGTACGTGAAGGGTCGAAGTGAGCTCCATCTGCCACAGAAATTGGTGAAAATGGGAGGTTTATTATTCTTTAAATCTTCTTTGCAAGTTAATACTGCCTTAAAACAATTATTCTTGACATTGGTATCAGCTCCTTTTTTTCTTTTTTCCCACATTATTCGTATTATTTCAAAGATTTCGTTTATATCGTTTTTTGACATCAGATTGAAAAAATGTGCTATACGAAAGAAATTCACTTGGTATCCCATTATCAAATAATTTCTGAAGGATAATCTCTACAATGGATCCTCAGAAGGGTCTTAAGAAATTATTCTTTAATTAATTTTTGATAGATATTACTTCACTTGCCCGGTTGCTTAAGAAATATATGCCCGCTAATGCTGTTTTATCTCAATTTATCAAATGATGTTAAAATAGAGATAAAAGAATCTGTTAACTGTGAAATGATACCTTTATAAAGAAACTAAACTGCTTTAAATATATAAGGAAATTTTGCTATAAATTTCCTTATATATTTAAAGCAGTTTATTGTTGAATAAAGATGTCATGCCTGAACGCGAAGCGTGCATCTACTCAATGGTATATGAAGGCAGTAGGAAAGAAAAGTCATGATAAATAGATAATAGTAATCTTATGATTTGAGAGAAAAAAAAAAAGAAGAAAGTAAGAAAATGTAAATCATCGGTGATGGAAACATAACAAGAAATTTATGATCAGTAAATATGCGTTGAAGTAAAATATCTAAAAGAAATAAGTGAACAGGAAATTATGGTGGTTTGAGGCTTCGATTCCATTTAGAAGTAGAGAAAGGATACTTTTTTTTTCATTCATTTGCGTAAATATAGTTTGGGCCTTGATGAGAGGGTTTTCGTGAGTAGCAATGGTATTGAAGAAATTTCTACAACGTTTAGTAATATAGTTGTCAATAGAATCAATTTTTAGAACTTGATGAATTGTAGAGTTGCGGACAGACCAGGTTGCACCAGTGATAATACGAAGAAGTTTGTTTTGAATAATTTGTACAGATTTCTTGTTAGATTGTGCAGCTAGACCCAAGATTGGGGCTGCATAGGTAAGGATAGGCCTGAGAACTTGTTTGTAGAGAAGAAGTTTGTTTGAAAAGTTAATTTACAAAACTTATTAATGAGTGGTAGAGTGAGATAAAATTTTTTCTAACATTTTTCTTTTGATTTTTTGAATATGAGCTCGAAACGTAAGTTTATTGTCTATAAATAATTAAGCAGAGATATTTAATATTAGTTGCCCATTCAATTTATTGATCAAAAAGGGAGAGATTAATATATGGTTGTCTGGCGTGTCCTTTTCGGAAAATGATGGCTTGAGATTTAGAGACATTAATTGCGATGCGCCATTTAGTTAGCCAATCCTCTAGGATATTCAGAAAATTTTGAAGAGTATTGATGACATAAAGAATAGAAGCACCTTGGGCAAGAGCAGCAGAATCGTCAGTAAATAGGCAAGTGGAAATTTTAGTTCATTGAGGAAAGTCGTAGGTAAAGATATTGTAGAGAAAAGGACTGAACACGCTTCCTTGAGGTGTACCAGCACTAATACGACCGATTGTGGAGAATTCATTATGAAGTCGAACTTGAAAGGTTCTATTTTTAAGATAATTTATAATGATAAATGTGATCCAAGTTGGAAATTCAAGTTTGATCATTTTGTAGATCAGTCCATCGTGCCACCGTCGATCGAAAGATTTTTGACATCTAGAAAGACACCTCCTGTAAAAAGTTTATAGTTATATCCTTCAGTGATGATATTGGTGGCACGTAGAAGTTGATGACAAGTTGAGTGATGTTGACGGAATCCAAATTGTACTGCTGGAATTATGGAATTTTTATCGCAAAAAGAAGTAATATGTTTCAATAAGAGTTTTTCGTAAAGTATTCCTACACAGCTAAGGAGACTGATGGGCCGATAATTTTGAGGAAATTTCCTATCTTGGCCAGGTTTAGGGAGCATGATGATATTTGCTTTTTTTCCAGATAAGAGGGAAGTAGTGATATTTAGTACAGCTGTTGTAGATTTTTGCAAGATGAGTAATGGCATTAAGGGGAGACACATTAAGGCTTTATTTGGAATGTTGTCATACCCAGAAGATTTCCGAATGTTGAAATTCTGATTGGTTAATTATGTCAAATGGAGAAAAAAATATTATGATAATTTTGATGATCAGCTAGAAAGGAAGCTATTGTATCTTCACATGCTCAATTTGTGAGTAATCGCAAGGTTCAGTGTTTTCTTGAATGGAGAGTTCAAGGTTTTCAGCAAAAGATTTCTCTTTATCAGAAGATGAGAATATAAGACCTGAGGATCCAACCAGTGGAGGAATTTTGGGATATTTTTTGGTAAAATGTTTGTTAATTTTGAAGAGAGAATTATCTTCTGGATTTAGGCCTAATAAAAATTCATTACATCTGTCATTTTTTAATTTGTTAATCATTTGCTTTATTTCTTTTTGAAGCTTGTTGAGGGATTGCTTGAACGGAGGAAACCTGGTATCTTGCCATAACTTTCGTATTCTGTTTTTTTCTGCAATTTTAGACGAGATTTCAACAGGAAGTTTTTGTTGTAGTGTACTGACTTCTTTGGATCTGCTAGCAAGGTTGATAGCAGAAGCAACAGCATAGTTGAATTTATCAATTATTTTGTCAATATCTTGAATATGGAAGATGACTGGATTACTAGGAATGCTTTGAGAGAGAATTTTAGTAAAAATATTCCAATTGGTAGTTGTGATTATGCTATTGAGGAAGGGCGTAAATGAAATCATGAGAGACTTCAACTACCACAGGGTTATGATCACTGGAAAGATCGTTGATAGAAGAAGCAGGCCCGGCGTTTAAATTTTGAGAAGTGCGATGTCAAGAGTACTATTGCAGGGATTGTGAAGGCAGAAATATGTGGGATCATTAGGATCAATAACATTGAATGCATTAAGATTTGTTCATTTGAAGAGAACAGAACCATTTATGTTGCTGCGTCCATTATTCCATGCAGGATGCTTGAATTGTAGTCACCATGTAGAAGTACATGTTGATTGGAGTTCGCTATTGTATCAAGTTCTTGTTTGAAGAATCTATCAATTGGAGGGCGATAAATACTAGCAACAGTAATTTTTAGGGTATTCTTAAGATTAAAAACGATGGCAGAGTTTTTAAAGCAGGTTGTAGTAAAATGAAATTGATGTAGATTAATATTTTTATGAATGCAGATTTTATGATGCTCCTCTGTGGGTAAGACGATCGGAGCGATATATGATATAATTTGGAATTTTGAAGGAATCGCCTGGCCGGAGATGTGTTTCTTGGAGAGCAATTACATGTGGTTTATTTTCAGATATAAAATTTTGTAGTTCATTAATTTTTCCTTTAAGACTATTGGAGTTCCAAGTCACCATAAGATAGAAATATTGGTCGGTCTATTGAATGTTATTGATTGGTCGATTTTGAAGAGCAGTTATTAAAACAGAAATATTTGAAAGTACCCCAACTAATTGTTGCAGAATGAGCCGAATTGGAGGCGTTTCCGTTGAAGCCTTCAGAGTATTGGACGAAGTAGTATGGTGAGAGGTCTGGGTAGGAAGAGTTGAAAGTCATCTGAAAATGGAGGAAGAGTTGGAGAAGCCTTCTGTTGAGCGGGAAGAGACAATTGGTTGGAGTTCTCAGGCTTCATTTGTTGTGCTTGCTTTTCAAATCTCTTCGTCCAAGCGTTGACCTCGGGGGAGGAGCAGGAGCAGGGTTTTTAGGACAACACGAGAAATTTGCAGTATGCTCTCCAGAACAAAGGGTGCATTTGGGAGCTTCATCTGGCCATTTTTGCATTCTTTGGTGGCATTAGGTCCAGCGTATTTGAGGCCTGAGGGTCTCTTGTGCAGAATTTGCTATCATGATAGAATTCTTGACATTTATAGCATTGGCTGAGTCCTGATTTTCTTCTGAGTGGTTCAACTTTGACCCTAAAGTAATATAAGGTGGATAGGTTGAAAATTCTTTTGTTTTGTTCATTTTTTGGTAGGACTATTAGGTATAGAGGTAGTTTGCCGGTACCAGCACGATTACGAAGTGGAGTGATGAATTCAGGATGAGAGATGAGAATTTGGAGTTCCTGCATGTGGACATCAATTGGGAGATCTGTAGGCAGTCCGCGAATTACAACTTTAAGTTGCTTTTCTTGGGGCAGTTCAAATGTAGGACTTTTAAGTTTCAGGTGATCAATTTGCTTCCGTATGGATCTGTAGTCATCGGGTGTGGTTGGAAAAACTTTTAATTTGCCTCCAGAAAGGCGTCCTTTTTGAATTTGTAATCTGGTTGAAGTTCTTAAGAATTTCAGTAGAATTTTTTATGTTGTCAATTATAATTGAGGAACATATTTAGTAGTATGGGGTGCAGGACAAGAAGAAGCAATATTCCATACTGTCCATACTGTTTTCGTCCAGATGTAATTTATCAACAGTTTTTGAAATTTCTTCAATTTTAGCAGGAGGTATGTTGTCTGCATCAACAGGACCAAGATTTTCATCGGGGTTAAGACAAGCCAATTTGGAAGATAACTTGATGACAGTAGGATCACTGGTATTAGGCCGTTTAGCTAAATTTTTTTCTTTTCTTTTGTGTGACCTTAAGTTTTTTCTTTTAGTAGGAGTAGTATCAGAGTTGTTTGAATCGTTGAGTTTTACCAAGATGAGACTCATTTGCTTCCTTAAGTTTTTATTGGTAATATTAGAAAAAGTAAGTTGTATAAAAAGATCTAAATTAGATATTTGAGGTTCAATTTTTAAGCAGTTTTCAGTATTGTTCAGATGATCATTGAGGTTTTCGCACTCAATGAATGTTGAAAAGTTGTTTATGTTAATATTAAGTTAATCAATTTCTTGAATAAAGTTAAAGGTGGTCGGGTTAGTATTAACGTCAATCAAATGTAGCATACTGGTTGATTGGTCAACAGGTTAATCCTTTTAAATCTCTTTAATGTGAATTCCTTTTGAAAGAAATTAAAAACAATTTTAAAATCTAAATAATTTGTAACTGGAGGTACGAGGATTTTATTCCTCAGGAACAATATCTTTGACTTTATCTTTTTACTTTTACTTTTGTCTTTTATCTAAGGATTGAAATCTTCGATTGGCAGCACCTAGTTTGCTTACAACCGATACAAATATGTTTAGAAATGTTTTTAAAAATTTGTGTTGAATCAATTTAATCTTAATATTTGCGGAATTACTGAAACAAGTTTCCTAAATCCAAATTTGCCCATAGTTGACTATGGAAATTGAAATTACACAAATATTGAAAGATTCTCCTTCGAACACACACACACACGAACGCGCATCTCCAATGAAAATTTGAAATTAGAAAATAATTGATGAAACTATGCACTGTCATTGGTAAATAAATTTCTACTTTAAATTTCATTTCAATTAACAGTCATTTATTTATTCATCTAAAATGTTGTTACATGTATTTTTACATATATACATAAGAAAAGATTGATCAAATTTCATAATAAATGTTAAAAACGAAATTTTAAATAAGCATTTG
This sequence comes from Caerostris extrusa, assembly GCA_021605095.1. NCBI lineage: Eukaryota > Metazoa > Arthropoda > Arachnida > Araneae > Araneidae > Caerostris > Caerostris extrusa. The sequence continues at coordinate 1,438 of BPLR01008936.1, read as the reverse complement.
GTAAATCTTATATTTTATGCATTCTTAATTCCGAAGATCAGTTCCGTTTACCTGCTAAACTAATTTATAGAACTGATCGTTTAGATAATACGCACAGAAGAGGACTTTTAATTTCAGTCGATTCCAGTATTCCTAGCAGAGTTTTTAATCTTGTTAACCCTTTGCACTCGAGGGCTCCGGAGAGGAACCATTTAAAATGTCTTCAAGCTCGAGGACTTCGCCACAGAGACAACGCAAATAACAATATAAATAATGCGTATATCAAACTTACATGTGAATATGATCTTTTCACTAAAATCGCTTCGAGTTGCTGGTAATACGAATGAAAAAAAAAACCTCGAGTGCAAAGGGTTAATCTTTCTTATTCAGACAATAATATTACAAGCAGTTACATTACACATAACAAATAAAACTTTTACAATAGTCCAACATTTATACTCCCAGGGCCTTTTCACTCTTGAATGGCTGGATGCCATCTATCAACAACTTGCATTATTATTGGGGATTTTAATTATCATTATCCCATTTTTGGATCCACCTCTTTGTACTACTAGTTCTGAAACTCTGATCAACGGGATTTTGCAAAATAATTTAAATAATAATACCAACATCCCCACACATATTATTCCAGATCTGCATCTTTTTCTTCATGATCAACAGAATCTCGCTCGTAATTTTGCATCCTTTTCTGACTTGCATTCATTCTTGTCTCGACTTTAGTTGTGAGATGTATGTCGCCAATGCTGCTTTATCTCAATTTATCCAAATGTTTTTCTTTTTTTTAAATATAACAGTCAAAACATTTTGGCAGAAGTGAAAAATGAAACCCAAATAAAGAGACCACTCTAAAATTCAAAATTCAGAAATCATTTCCTATGATGGTTTTAAAAATATAAGAAGTATTGCCTGCACTTTCTAGCAACCAAAAGAATAAAAATAAAAGGAGTAAATTTGAACATGAAAGAAATAGACAAAACTACTGATCGAATCGATCACAACATTTAAACACTTAAATGATGATTAGAACATGTGAAGCACTATTAGTACTTGAAATAAAAAGTGAAAAGAAATAACCCCAGAAAAAAAATATGGGGTACCCCATAGCTTACAGAGTTACAAGACTTTTTGTAGAAACTGAAGTATCACTGTTGTCTTATAATAAGCGTCCTCTGACATATCAAATAACCATGAGTAAGACAGAACTCTATATCCAAAAGCTCTTTGAAGTTTATTTCGTGCTGCTACATATTTTATGCATTGAAACAAAATGTGTTCGACTGTTTCCGGAGTTTTGCAGGTCGAACATAATGGAGATGAAGTCAGGCCAAATCTGTGGAGTTTTGCATTGCTAGGATAGGTTTTTGTGTGAAATCTGGATATAAGAATATCTTCTTTTCAATGATTAGGAAAAATGTTTTAGGAGGTTTAATACTATTCA